>JABSTB010000084.1:0-17267 GCA_013756995.1 Neonectria neomacrospora
TTCTCCTTCTTCCTTTCTTTTTCCTAGACCGATCCCTTTTTTCTCCTTTTTTTTCCTATTTCCTGATTGGCTACAGAGCGGTCATCAAGTGCGTTCCGGTCATCAAGTGCGTCGGGCTCCACCGGCAGGCCCGTGCGCAAGGGCCACGGCCAATGGCAGGCCTAGAAACGGTCATCAAGTGCGTCGCCGACGCACTCGATGACCGCGGCCTAGCGGTTAGGGTATATGTAAATACAATAGGTCGTTGAGGCATACCTATGTGGTGTAAATTTATCTTAGAAACCGTTCAACATTAGAAACTGAAGTTGTAAAGAAGGGATAAAATACTGACGCGTTCGCCAAAGCCACTGATTTGCAGGCTGCGTATTTTATCAAATAAATATCCAGCGTCAAGAATTGGAGGAACTGATTACGAAGGTCCTACAGCCACTAGGTGAATGAGGAACAGGAATTTGTGCATAATACAGCGCCCCACGGGCGAGATCGCTAGAGTAGATTCATCAGTGAGGTGCTGGACAGACCACAACACAGAATGACATAGTCGTCAATAAGCATAGTTCAAGCCCCCACAAGGTCCAACGATTCTCACAGGATAATGCAGATCTAGCCACTTAATTCATGCAAGCGGAAATAATTGTCCTCTCTCGTGTACAATCACTAGCCACGACGTGGTAATCCCCAGCGGCCGGAGTTCCCATATCTCCTCCAGCAGGGAAATTGCATCCAGCATGACCGGAAGACGGTTGATGGAGTAAATCGCCTTGAAGCGTTTCCTGACTTCGTTGCGCTGATCGATCTTGTGAGCTGGTATCTCCGAAGCCGCTGAAAGGAGCGGAATCGGCTGGATATTGAGTGAAGGTGAAGTAAGCGGTATTCTCTGTAGATTATCCATTGCCTCGGCAGCCCACTGCTGTATCCTTCCCTCGTTGTCTTGCTCTTTCTCGTCGTCGTTCGGACCGCAGACTCGACCAAGGAGAATCAGGCCGTGTTTGCGGTAGGCATCGCCCACCAAGTACAGGTACTCGTGGTCTTGATTTGGTTTCCAGTTCAGCAGCTGTTCTTCCAGCGTTAGCTCGAGGGCTAAGTCTCGATTCTCCCCATCAATTATTCTTCGACAGTAGCGGTTGAGATTGCCAAGCAAGTAGAAGAGCTCGAGGGAGTAGCCTGTCAAAGAATGGTACTCTGACCGGGTCGCGTACACAGCTTTGTGAATAGTGCTCGTGTTCAATGGTTTTCGGAGTGGTCGGTCTACGCCGAAAGAGGACGCCATCTCCCACCACATGTACAACCCAAGGACGAACTGTATTGTAGGGTCGGAGAGGCTGTTGGTGGGATCGTCAAGAATGGTGTCAAGGACTGCCCGGGCGCCCATCAGGTGCTCGACGTCAGAGGTGCCTTCTATCCAAGGCGACGAAATACCCAGCAGGAAGATGGCGAGAAAGGTAGACACGGGCTGTTTTCTTGATTGGGAGATTTCCCGCTGGATGGATGAGATGGTTTGCTGTCGCTCGACCAAGCATTCCCTCGTGTCGGTATTGTGAAAGCCATCCTTGTAGGCAGCGGCGACACTCTGGACGACGTGCAACAGCGCGGCAGATTCCTTGACAAAGGCCAACAGAGGCAGGGCCCAGGGGTTGACATCTGGATCCAGTACCATGATATGGCAAACGCGTTCAAACCAGTACTGCAGCAGGACAGACGGTGTTGCATCAGTGGCCTGCTGGATGAGGAACGGCATCTCGAGCTTCCAGATGGTCTTGCGAGGCGCCGGGATGCAGACACTCCCCCTGCACTCACAACGCCGGCAGACTGGGTATGCTTCGTCGCATTTTACGCGGCGAAGGCGGCATTCTTGGCATGCAGATTTGCTCTTTGGCTGATGGCGTAGAGAGCGTGAATGAAGACTGACAGTGGGCGTGGCTGTCCTGGGCTCGACGGTGCTTTCTTTTGGCTGTCGTGAGGGAGCAAAACGGACGCGCCATTGTTTGGAAACCATGGTGGCGGGGGGTTTGAGCTGACGATTGATTGAAGATTCGTGACGGACAGGAGCAGGTCTCGTGGGGAGGAAGTAACTTGGTCAAGACGGGAGACTTGTTTGACTCTGAGATTCGCCTCCGCATGATGCTAGTCTGTGGTGGTGCGGCTTCTGATCCGAAGATAGGACGCTATCAGTGACATGGACGAAGATAAACTAGCCTATCCTCAGCGAATCGGAGCCGGAGCGGAGCGATTCAGGACCCAACTTTGCAAAGATTGGGGATTCAAGCTAGGCGCAAAACAGGATAAGACGCGGGGAATCCTGGTTCAGAGAAGCAGGGCAGCCTGCCTCCACTGATGATAAAGACTGCCATACCAGGGATGGATGGATGGATGGATGTCAGGGATCCAATCTTGTCAACGTTGGACCCCGTCAACTCGATATTCATCTACTGTAGTCTACCTGCCCTTCCCTTCAAGACCGAGTCCCCAATGAAGCACGGCCAGATCAAGTTCAAGCTCTGGTCTGGATGCGACCAGCTCCCAGTCCCAGCCACCCGGCCTCCTCCCAGCGAGACGTCGCCTGAGCCCAAAGGCCGCGACGCCCGAAGAAGCCGGTCGGGATGCACAGAGTGTAAACGTCGACGCGTCAAGTGCGACGAGACCTTCCCCGTCTGCACCCGCTGCCAGAAGCGCGGCTCGTTCTGCCGCTCGGCTCCTCGCTTGACGAAGTGGCAGCTCGAGTCGCCGTGGATCGACATCCGCGGCAGCTCCTCAACCTCGCTCGTGAGACAAGCCCCAGCCGCTCTCGCCGCAGACGACAAGGCTCTGCTGCGGTACTGGCTGGAGCGGGCGAGCCAGATCATGGTCATCGACCCCGACGAGAACCCGCTCTCGTTCCCCATCCTGGAGCATGTCGAGCAGTCACCGTGCCTCAAGCACGCCCTGCAAAGCGTTGGTGCCGGCCACCAGAACTTCTTCGACCCCGAGAAGCTGTCGCGGTGCCTGGAAGAGCGCAGCTCGGCGCTGCGGTTCATTATAGACGAGCTGCCATGTCCAAGCGACAACCTGTTCCCGCTCTTCCTGAGCGTGCTGCTCGTCGGGCTTTCGACGGCCTGGACAAACGCGCCCACGGCTGGATTCGGCCAGGAGCATCTCCGAGGCGCCCGGGCTTTGATCGGGGTTCTCCTGTCGGCCTCTGCGACGCGAGGTGTGCGACCGCCTTACTTCAACTTCGTCATCGGAGCGTACCTCTATTGGGACATGTCCACTGCCTTCCTCATTCCTGCCGACCAGCAGGTTCCCATCAACACCGACGACATGTACTCTGCCGTCTTGCACGTCGGCCAGGAGTACCATCCAATAGGAGGATACTCGACCGAGATATTCTACCTGCTCGCAAATGTCGGCCGTTATTGCCGGTCGGTGGTCGAGACTGGTATCCGCGATGAGTTGGTCGAGGCGGCCCTTCAAGAGGAGATGGAAAACTGGGAGCCTAATCGAGACAACCCAGAGCTTGGTCTTGTCAGCGACGCGTTCAGATGCCATGGGCTGATCAACCTAGCGGCCATCTGTTATCGCCGCCGGAGCAGGGACGAAGCCGCACAAGACGCCCTTCTATCCGACATTCTCAACACTGCGACCGAGGAGACCGTCGAGTGGTGGCAAGGCCTAGAGACGTCTGCTGTCGACGACGAGCTCGAGGCCTCAATCAGAGACCGCGCCCTGACGATTGTGCGGAACCTGACATCGATACCCTCCAGCCACGCCTGTACAAATCTCCAGGCCATCCCGCTCTTCACGGCAGGCTCGGAGCTGACTAAGGAGGACAAGGCCGAGCGGCACCTGGTTGAGCAGCGGTTCTGTGAGCTCTACTCTCTCAACCATCTCCGGGCGAACCTCACGGCGCTGGAGATATTGCCTGAGATCTGGGAGCGGAGGGACGCGGGGGAGACGGTCAGCTGGCTGGAGGTGATGATGGAGAAGGGCTGGAATATGATGCTGGGGTAAACGTGAATTGGCTTGCTTTGTATTATTAGTGGACGAATAAACGCTGGATGGTTTCGAGCAAAGTCCATTACGCTTATACTGTTCAAGAATTTACGGATATGCCACAACGACTTGGATCCTACCCTCAAATCTTCCGATCCTTCTCCCAAGTGGCCTGAGCGACAGCCTTTCAGTGACGACGGCCGCCGACATGCGAACTCTTGCTCCGTGTCTTCAGTGCGAACCCCGGGCTGGTTCCAAATCTGCTCTGAATGCGACAAAGTGGAGGCTATCTCCGGGGACATCGGCTGTCGGTCCGCGGCCGCTAGAAGGTTGCCCGATTCGGCTGCTTTGCGAGAACCGGCCAGCACCGCATCTTGACCCGCCAGACAGCAAAGTCATAGACAAAAAGTCGGCTTCTTGCTTTCGCTCATCGATTGCCTGCTGGGAATCCACAGCCATTACAATCACGCGCCAGACGTCGATATCCTCGCCACCACCATGTCCCAGTCCGCATTCCCTCGCCCCGACGGTATGAGCTCCTTTTGGAGGAGCCAGACTGGGGAGCTGGACTCGCATCGCTCTACGCCTGAGCTTCCAGACCAATGCGACATCGTCATCGTCGGGGCGGGATATTCTGGCGCTGCACTTGCAATGCATCTGCTGGCCAAGCGTGGTGACAGGACACCCTCCATCTTGGTTCTCGAGGCAAGACAGCTCTGCTCTGGAGCGACTGGACGTAACGGTATAGCCTCTCCTTGTATCCCGGACTGTTGCTGAGCTCTGTTGACGGTTTCCAGGTGGCCACCTCAAGCCTGATTCTTACTACTCAATCGCGAGATTAGCAAAGGAATACGGGCTGGAAGCTGCAGCCGAAGTCGCCGATTTCGAGACGGCCAACGTCAATGCCGTTGCTGACTTCATCCGCGACGAAAAGATCGACTGCGACTTTGTACTCACCCGAGCCGTCGACGTTCAGCTATCCACAGAGCTCCAGGATAACGCTAAAGCGGGCTATGACTTCTTGCTGGAAAACGGCGTCGAAGCAACAAAGCAAACCTACTCCTCGCCGCCAGAGTATGCCGAGAGGGTAAAGCACCAACGCCATTCCTAAGACGCCATTTGCTGACTCGACGAAAGCTGTCCGGTGTAAAGGGAGCCAAGGGCTGCTTTAGTTACACTGCCGGTCACGTCTGGCCTTACAAACTTATCCATCATGTGTTCCGCAAGGCCGTTGAGAAAGGCGTCAACCTCCAGACAAACACGCCTGTGCAAACTATATCCGCTGTCGCCGACCGAGATGGGCTCTGGACGATAACAACGGAACGCGGTGTCGTCAAGGCCAAACAGGTCGTCATGGCCACCAATGCCTACACTGCTGCCGTGCTCCCCGAGTACAAAGACAGGATCATTCCGTACCGGGCCATCTGCAGCCGCATCACCACCCCGGGAAGGGCGCCGCACTTGACCAACTCATACGCGTTGAGGTTCAACGACTGGGACTTTGACTACCTTGTCCCGCGTCCTGATGGGAGCATCATCGTTGGCGGCGCGCGTCAAGCGTACGTCAGACACTTGGAAGATTGGTACGGCAGCACCAACGACAGCGAACTGATTGAGCGGGCTCGACACTACTTCGACGGATACATGCAGAGACATTTCCACGGATGGGAAGACAGCGGGGCTCAGGTTGACGACGTGTGGACCGGAAGTGCGTTCCCTTATATCCCTCTCTAAAACAGCAGACTAGCTGACATTATTGCAGTCATGGGATACTCGTCCGATCGCATCCCCCGGCTAGGCGCTGTTCCTGACCGCCCTGGCATGTTCATCATGGGAGGCTTCACTGGCCACGGCATGCCGCAGGTCTTTCTGTGTGCCAAGGGCATGGCTGACTTGATGCTTGGCGACAAGGAGTTCAAGGATACGGGAATCCCGCGGATTTTCCAAGAGTCAAAGAAGCGGCTCCGGGATGGCAGGAATAGGGTTTTGGAGATGTATGAGAAGCCGTTGAAGGAGTTTGCGTCCAAACTGTAGAGGCGTGGTATTGTTTGAGTTGGCAAGCAATCAATGAACGCAGACGTCACTTTTTTCATGGGCCGGCGGTTTTGAAATTGAATGCTTGTTGATTCTACATTTCTTACTTCTCAGATCTTAGAACTAGTAGGCAGTTCCAACACCGCCTCATTGACCAGGTTCACAACCGCCCGAGAAAGACCAAAGCTGTACACATAGCCTCCAGCATTTTGCCCATACGCGTGAATGACTTTCTGGGTTCCAACTCTCTCCCTCTCGCATCTAACATCTGCAACTTCGCTATCCATCGTGGGGTAGGTGCCGACGTGGTCGTACAGAATCGGCCAATCTTTGGGGTATGGGGAGGGAAACACGTCTGGCTGGTTGTGGTGCGCATTGCGACAAATCTGAATTGTCGGGTTCAGTTAGTATACAGGTTTCATCGATTGCTGTTTTTAGACGCTCAATTACTTACCGTCGCCCTGTGTTCTTCGGAGACGGTCACGTCCTGTGAGTTCTCCGTCAGAACGCCGCCGCAGTAGACTGTGCCATCTTGGCGAGAGAATGCCGTTGAGTAGTACCCGTCGGGCCCACGACGGATGAACAGGCGGTCATATGTGTCGTTTTTGGCTACAACGCACTGCAGCTTCCACGATTTGAGGTTCTTTTCCCGTACATCATGGAGTGTTTGGGCACCGAATCCCGAGGCGTTGATGAGGACGTCGTGGCCGAGTCCTTTAAGGTCTGAAAGAGCATTGATTCTCGTGTGGAGGAACTTGACACCTCTGGCCTGAAGTCTCTCGTAAAGCCACGGGAGGAACTTTTGGGGCGTGAGGACGACTGTTTGGTACTTCATGCCGTATATCGCGCCATCAGGCAGCTCGTCTTGTGAGAGGAACCGAAAGCCGGGGAGCTTTCCCGCGTACCAAACGTCGTCTTTGGAACCACGATCCATAATCTCAGTCATCGCGATCTGGCGCACACTCGACTCAGGGTGTCTCTCAGCTAGCTTCCACAAGCCCGCGAAGCCCTCCAGCTGCATCTTCTGCTGCGCTGGGCGCGAGGCATGCACTCCGACCCAGATTGCTCCGGCGAAAGGACTGGCCCATTCCTTGGTGTGGTTGTCTCCTGGCAGATGCTCGGCAACGATGGTCACGTCGTAGTCTCGGGGAAGAGTCGCCGCTATTGTCATTCCGGTGACGCTGGGTCAAAGTTCAACGAGGAGTGAGATGGGGGAAGGTGGAAGCGAACATACCCGGCACCCAGGATGGTGATTTTGGTCATGATTGCAGATGAAGTCCTGTCGGACGACTGGTAGCGAAATAGCAACAACCGTGTGATTCAACAGTTGGCGGAGAATATAGCCATGGCATTGAGTGATGGGAGTGTTTATGCTGATGTTCTTAAGAATGGGCTTCACGTTCCGACCGTGATGCACATTGGTACCTTCCCAAAGGCGAATCCATCCGAATTTCCGTTTGGGGCAGCTACACGAGGCCTCACTCTCCCCGGTGCCGAAGTCGGCGACCTCAGGAGGTATCGACATCTACCCCAACTCCAAGACATTCTCCATCTGCGGGGACTCTGCAGTAGCTCCCCCTAGCTCCAGGTCATCTGCAGAGTCAGCGAACCAGCTGTCACCTAGATGGCATTGTGATCAAGCCCCCGGTGTGCTTGTCCTCCACACTTCGCGTAACATCCCAGATAGGAAAGTGAGATGGATTACCTGCGGATGAATCCGAAGGTGGGTCCAGGCCTCTCATGTCGGTTCTCCAAACTCCATCCGCCGGTCATTGCGATGGAGTCGAGGTGTCGCGTGTCAAACATTAATATACAAATCGCACTAGCCGTTGCATTGAGCAGGTCTCCAAACTCACAGGCTTCAGGCCCGATCAGTTCTCGCCATGGTCAACATCACAATTCTTGGCGCCGGGTAGCTCTCACCGTCACGACCATGAGACCGCAAGCGCTGACGCTTCTCTAGCATCACCGGCATGGCGATTGCAAGCCAATTGCCAACCGACCACAACATCACCATAGTCGCGAAGCATCTTCCCGGCGATCCAGAGGACCTCGACTTCGCCAGCAACTGGGCCGGAGCCTGCTGGGTTGGCGTCCCCGACTCGAGCCCCCACGACCGAAAGCTACAGTTGGACTCGTATGCGGGACTGTGGAAGGTCGCGTCAGAACATCCCGACTCGGGCTTGCGAATCAGCGACGTGACGGAGATCATGGAGCACGGGTCTCCGGATTCCATCTGGTTCCAATCCAAAATCCCCGGTTTCCGATTCTTGACCCAACGCGAGTTGCCGGCCGCTGCCACCTGGGGCATGACGTACAAGTCGGTCATTATTTCTCCCTCCGTCTTCTTGAAATGGATGAGAGCGCGGCTGGAGGCAAGAGGCGTTGAGTTTAAGCGCATGATGATCCGGGGGCTTGACGACCTCAAGGGCTTGGGTCACCACGTCCTCGTCAATGCGTCTGGGGCCAGCTCGAAGCATTTGCTCGGTGTATCTGATTCTACGCTTGTCCACTGCCGGTTGCAGTCGATCGTTATGGAGAAGAAGTGGGATCAGGGCTTCATCTACCGTGGTCGTGATGGATACTACTTCAACATCTTCGGCCGACCCGACGGCACATGTTACGTCGGTGGCTTCAAAGACTACAGCGATGACGACCGAACCGTTTACGACAGCCAGCGACAAACGGCAAGTCTACTCCCCAGAAATGGTTGCTTATAAACGCTTACGTTGTTCTCCAGATTCTATCACGCGGTCACAACGTACTACCTGAGGTGATGACCTCCGAAAAGCCCGAAGACTACAAAATCCTCTACGACATTGCAACGTCGTACATGTTCAGACCCCAGAAACACGGCGGCACGAGAGCCGAGAAAGAGATTGTGAACGGGCAGAAGGTTGTGCACGCGTATGGTCAGGAGGCTGGAGGCTTCACGTACAGCTTCGGCCTGGCGCGCGCCGCGACAGAGCTTGTGGCTCAATATGTGTACGAGCTCCCAGCATCCAGTCACTTGTAGAGATAAAATCTAGTTTAAAAATCGAACGACGCTATGTACAAGCGGGTCATGCAAAAATCTCTGTAATACGATGCAGAAGAATGTGAATACTGGCGTTTCATACAGCGAATTGTTCCCCAGATGGAAAAAGGTCCTCTACTTCCAAAAGCTTCTTCGTGCGCTGACAAGCAGCGTTACAAACGTGAAAAAGTTAAGAACCGCGCAATTTAGCCAGCTCAACGGATTTTGCCTAGCAATGCCTCGCAGTCTAGCACCCGATTCGATTTCTTCATCTCACCGGCCTGAATCCCAGATCTTCATGTCTCCATTATACACGTACTCTCTCGTCTGTGACCTCGGGATCAATAAGAAGTGAGCAGTTGTCTGCGTTCTTACACCTAGTTGACACAAATGCTAGCCAAAAAGGAAGCTCAAAGTTTGAGTAGCGGGCATGAGAATTGATATCCAGTATATACATCATTGCTTAGCCTTTCGCTATCGTCTCCTCTTGACAAATTGGCCTGCTTTTCTTTCATCCTAGTAGAACACCCCACACCCCCATCAAAAGAGCTACCAACTGTATAATATTCATACCAAATGGCTGCATCTGGAAAATTTACCACGGAAATACTTGGATTATGGCAAACGCCATAGAAGCTCCGTTCATATCAATCTACAGATTGATACGATGAAACTTGAGTTCCAATCGGTGCCCAGCAGGTCCTCCAAGGTATGCATCCTCCAGCTCCATGCTACCATGGTCATGCAGCGAAGTTGTAAAGTTGGTGTAGACGCTCCCAACAACATTTTTCATGGCTGCGAGTCACAGTCAGCGCACATTCCAAAGAGATAAGATGGATATGCTCACAAAAGTAGGCAAAATTGCTTCCGATGCACATCCGCCCCCCGCTTCCGAAAGCCCAGAACCATCGCCGCATCTGGCTCAGCTGTTCCGGCGACGAGTCGATCCAGCGCTCTGGCTTCCATTGATCAGGTTCAGGAAAGATCTCTGGCGTGCGGTGAAGCGCATATGCGTAACATTGAACGGTCGTGCCGGCCGGCACACCATCGTAACCCCCTAGAGAGCAGGTCTTTGGCACACGTCGAGGCTGGCCACCAGGGACGGACGGATATAGCCGAAGAGATTCCATAATGACGGCTTCGAGTAGGGGTAGCTTGTCGACAGTTTTAGGCGCTGGCAGGACGAACTCCCCGTCATTTCGCTGTGGGAAATACAGTGGCGGATCGAGAGTGAGGAGCTCTTCCCGGAGTTTGGCCTGCAGTTCGGGTCGTCGAGACATCTCGTAGAAGCAGAAAGCGAGGGTGTTTCCACTAGTCTCGTGTGCAGCCGAGTTGTGCGCAAACATGTCGCTGGCAATCTCCAGACGCTGTGGATAGTGTCTCGGATTGGCGTGAGGATCGCTCATGGCTTGGAGGGCGAGCGACATGACGACGGGCTTGTTCTCGTCAGATACAGTACCTAGGCCTTGGGCAACGAGAGCTTGAGCTTTGTCGCACTTTTCCAGATTCCATTGCTCGATATCGTGGAAGCCGCTGTCAACCTTGTTCGGGATCAGTCCAATTGTCTTGAACCAGCTGTTGAGCTGGGGAAACTCGTATTGCCAGAACGTGTACGGAGCAGCGGCGAAGAAGCCGTCCAAATACAGCCGTCTCTCCTTTTCGTCTCCGATAAGGTTGCTGCTCAGGGAGCTTCCAAACTGCCAGGTAGTGAACGAGTCCATCGAGTACGAGTAGAATAGCTCGAGCACCTCGACCGCCTCGTTGCGCTCCGCGGCGCGGCTGACCAAAGGCAGAAACCTCCGAAACACGATCTTTTTCATAGCAGCCTGGCTTGTAGAGTCGGCGAGGATGAATGATTTCGAGAAGGTTCCAGAGATGATGCGCTTGCGAGCCGAGTGCGTGGCGTTGTCCTCGAAGGTAAAGATGTTTTCCGTGCTGTTTAGGAGAATATTAGCATGGCATTAAGAAGAGAAGGAAACGTTCCCCAAATGATATCTCTTACTTGTAGTTAGCGAATCCCCGGATGTAAAACTCCGTCTTGGGAAATCCTCCAAGATAGACCTGTTTCAGACCGTCCTCGAAGCAATTAAGACTAACAAGGCCCGGAGAGAGTCTCAAAGCCTTGCCTTTTGCCATGTGGTTCTGGTAGACTAGCCTGTTCTCTCGGTGAGTGAACTTGGCCCACCAGAGCCAGAAAGGCGCAACATGGCAACTCCAGTGCGGTGCTGGAATCTTGGCGAGGGGTGATAGAAAGGCGGGTTTGATGATGCCCTCATACAGGATGGCGATCAATACAAGGGCGGCGCCCACCACCGGGATATTCAATAAAGTCATGGAGCCGTGAGTTGAGTGTAGCCAGTAGCAGAAGAAGCAGAAGGTAAAGATCAGGACTCAAGGAAAGCAGAGAATCAAGTTAGACACTCAGTATAAGCCATGCAAGTCAATTAGGAAACACGGATATGTAAAAATGCTCTTGGTTATTCAAGGCCGAGCTAATAAAGCACCCACCATTCAGAAGCAATAGATTCGTTCTCGGATCGACGCCAAAAGAGGAAAGTGGGCGTGGCGGGGAGGCGGCATGCGGAGAAAAGTAACGATGACAATTCCCCCCACTGCTTGATAATGTGAATTCCCTCCACTACATGACTACGGCAAGTCATTTCGAGCCTTAAAGTGGAGTTCGGTTACGATTACCACGTCAGGCAAGACAGAGAGAGAGAGAGGGGTGCTCCTGTCTTGACATCCTGACAACACGGAGCCATCGGGTTCGCAGCTGATGCACCATGACGCCAAGTCTCGGCCCTTATAACCTCCCAGTAATCAGCTCGAGACCGTCCACCTAAAGTAGCCTACTTGGAAAACAACAACCACCATCGCCACTGCTCCCGAATTGGAAAGGGAAGGCAAGAGAAGAACGAAACCAGAAGCTACTCTAAGGAAAGATGGCCTTGAACACACGCAAAGTCGTTGCCGTTGTGGGTGGCACAGGTCAGCACTTGCGTCCCTGACGAACTGAGTGACCCCTACTAACAAGCGAAGGCAACCTCGGAAGCTCAGTCGCAAGATCACTTCATGATAACCCCGACTTCCACGTCCGAGTTCTCTCTCGTGATCCCACAACCGAAAAAGCCAATGCCCTGACCAAAGACGGAATCGAAGTTGTCAAGTGCGATAACTGGAACGCCAACGACCTACAGGTAGCATTCGATGGCTGCTGGGGAGTGTACATCAACATCGACTCAGATGCATCAGTAAGTCTTACGCAAGGATGATGCCTCGGTCCGATGGCGCGACTAACGTACAGTCAGAACTTCAAGCAGAGGATCGGGCCACCTGAGCTCGAAATGGGCAAAGCGGTTATAGATTCGGCCGCCAAGGCTGGCGTCAAGCATGCCGTCCACGCCTCTCTTCCAGCAGCGTCAAAGCTGACAGACGGAAAAGTCCCAGTGTTGGCGTTTGATGGTAAGTCCGTCCTATGAGGCCAGCATCTACTCTCAACTGACTCAGGTTCCGCTAGACAAGGCCGCCATCTCAGAGTACATGCTCGAGCCAGGCAAGTTCGAGACGGCTTCGGTGGTCAGTGCCGGGTGGTTCTTGGAGAATGCCTTTGACCCAAAGTACACGGCAGCCTTTGGCGGCTTCGCTACAACACCAGATGTCGACGGGTACCTGACATACCGCATGCCTGCTATGGGAAACAACCCCGAGTCAGTTCCGTGGCTAGCCGTGGCCGAAGACTACGGAGACTTTGTTCACGGTGTCTTCCTGAACCCCACGAAGTGGGATCACCAATACATTCACGGAGTCTCTGAATCCGCCTCTTTCGCCGAGTTGACAGCCAAGTTCCAGAAACGTGAGTTATGGAATTATCTACAGAGAATGAATTTTGGTACGAAAACTAATGGATACAATCCCAGTCACTGGTAAGCCAGCTCGATATATCGAGATTCCCAAGGGCGGGCTGACAGCGACAACGCCAGCCAAAACGAAAGAGATAAATGGACTGTTTGACTTGATGCAAGAAATCAAGGGCAATTTCTTCAACGGTGTCCCCACCAAACCCGAGGATGCTCGCATTTTGAAGGAGAATGCTTCGAAAGCTCGGCAATCTGCAGGCGTCAAGACTCAGCCCATGACGATCGAGGAGTACTTCACAAAGTATGCGCTGTGAGATTACATGAGTGCTATTCGTATGTATGCTTATAATAGAGTATATAAAAGCTGTCGTTGAGTTGTGCTTGCCTTGTTACGTAGTAGAGGGGAGAATGCGGCCGGCACAGTGCAGGCCTCCCGTCTCATTCAGTAAGCCACCTTGCTCGTGACAGTTCGAATTTTCATAACTATTCCACGAACAGGGGTCAACTGGTTACACGAAAACACCAACATGTCTGGTTGGGGTTGTTGCTACCTGTTGGCCTTTTCTGTGAGAGGGCCCAGCGCGATGGCAGTTTTACGCAATACACGCATATCGAATGAACCATTTCATGCAACAAAACTTGGATTAACAGATTGACTCTATCATCCCTTTCAGAGCCTATTACCAAGGTTCACATGGACAGCCTTAACCGTCGTATATGCCAGAACACCCGCTTCTCCCAGCTCCCGCCCAACACCAGACTGCTTCACGCCTCCAAAAGGAATGCGGATGTCAGAGTCGTTACTACTATTGATCCAGATCACTACGCAATCTCAGTCAGTACAGGTCCTCGATACACGCCACAGCCAAGGTGAAACTTACTTCCCGCCTCGATCTTCTTAGCCACAGCATGCGCTCGAGTGATGTTCTCGGTGAAGATGGCAGCTCCCAGGCCGTAGAAAGTGTCGTTGGCCCGCTCAACGGCCTCCTCTTCGGTCTTGAAGGAGCTGACGGCAGCAAGCGGCCCGAAAACCTCCTCGCGGTAGATCTTCATGTTATCCGACACGTCGGTGAATACAGTCGGCTCTACAAAGAAGCCTTTGCCTTTGACACCTGGGTGTGGTTTACCACCGAGGCTCAACGTAGCGCCTTCTCGCTTGCCTTCCTCGATATACGACAAGACCCGTTCGTATTGAGCCTTGGTGACCTGGGGGCCTTGAAAGGTTCCCTCAGTGAAGGGGTTGCCAACCACAGACGTCTTCTCCACCTCTTTTACAAAGAGATCAACGAACTTTTTGTATATCTTCTCGTGGATAAGAAGTCTGCTCGTCGCTGTGCAGATTTGACCCTGGTTGGCCATGATGCCGTAATGGGCCCATTTCACAGCGTTTTCGAGCTCGGCATCCTCAAAGACGATCAATGGCGACTTGCCGCCTGTCTCGAGGGTGATCTCCTTGAGGTTCGTGGCAGCCAACTTCATGATCTCACGGCCGGTGTTAGTCGATCCGGTAAAAGCGATCTTGTCCACGCCGACATGCCCAGCGAGACCAGCACCCGCTGTCCGACCGAAACCATTGACGATGTTGATGACGCCTGGAGGAAACCCGGCCTTTTCTATAAGCGTGGCAAAGATCAAGATAGACAGGGGCGTTTGCTCTGCTGGCTTCAGCACGACGGTGTTGCCAGCAGCCAGAGCAGGTCCGATCTTCCACGCCGCCATTCCTAGGGGATAGTTCCAGGGAATGATCTGGCCGCAAACACCGATCGGGTCTCGTGATGTGTATGCAAACTTGTTCTCGGTGACGTTGATGACTACAAGTGTCAGCGTACGCCAGTGATGTTGGTTTATTTGGACGCACCTTGGCCGAACAGCTTGTCGGCGAATCCAGCATAATAGCGAAGGACGCCAGTCAATTCGCCGACGTCGCCTTTGGCTGACGAGAACCGCTTTCCTACTTGAGTCAGTGACTGCTGTGGGGTGATGCGTTGAATGAGTATCGATGCGACGAACCATTATTCCAGGTATCGATTGAGGCAAAGGTCTCGGTTTGCTCCTCAACCAAATCGGCCAGTTTCCTCATGAGCTCGCCGCGCTCCGTCCCACTGACTTTTGACCATGGTCCTCGGAACGCGGTACGGGCTGCCTTTACAGCGCTGTCAATGTCGTCTTTTCCACCAGCATGAACCTGGACGATTTCTTGCTCGTCGCTGTGATGGTCGAGCAGTCAGTGGCCTGGTCAACATGGTCGGGAAACCACGTACATGGGGCTCACGACGGAAATCTTTTCGCCCGACTTGGCCTCGCGCCATTCATTGTTAATGAACAGTCCTAGAGGCTGCTCGAACGAGCGGCCGTTGGGCGCGGTAAGATTCTGGAAGAGTTGCGCAGACATGGTTCAATCTGTGGGTGTAATAATAAGTCCTTGTCTAGGGTTGAATCGTCCCACGTTGATGGATGGATATAAATAACTTGCCGGGAAGAAAAGAAGAGAGAAATGCTCCAAGACAGCGCTCCAATACTCGGCTTTTTTTGCATTACTAATTTGACGCTGTACTTCCACGAGCATCTGTCGCGGGCTCTAGCTTAGAGGCGAGCTGTCGATTCGTGGATCTTGTCGCATGTTGTCCAAAAAGGGCAAGTCTCTGTACGACTGGGGACAATGCGGGGCAGATGGAGTTCGTCGCATCGGAGCTCGGTATGGAAATGCTTCGAGTTTGAGGCAATGCGTGCTATCACCTTGGCATGTATCTAGGTACGTAGTCATTCCCGATGCCATGCAGACAAATGGTACCGAGTGTGTTTCGCGGGTTGCAGTCCCGACCTGACACGATGAGCTCGTCAAAGTGGGCATTCAAGGACCGCGTCGATACGCGATGTCGGCTGGGTTGCTCACTGTCGACGAGAAGACAAGGTCGTTCTACGTTCTAATTGGAATAGCCAACATGGTCAAGTAGCAGGTCCATAGACGCAAATTTAGAGAGCTCTGATGAAGAGGCATAGATTTTGTTCAATCCCAACCGGGTCCATGTTTGATCTCAATATTATAACCATGAGCGACTATTCTTCCACCACCCATCCCCCCTCTCAGATAAGCGTAACAGGGCTATCATCAATAAAGACGGCGACATTTGCAAAATCCGGCCCAAACTCAAAGTCCACCGTCGTCCCCTTCTTCAGATACACGAACTGGCCCTTGGTCAGGGTAAACGTCTCGCCTCCATGGATCGCCAGCTTGATCCAGCCCTCGGTGACGTAGAAGAACTCATCGCACGGGTACTCGAGCGTCGCGGTGCCTGTTTCTTTGGCGGCTCCCGCCACGATCTTGCCGTCGGCGGAGCGGTATAGGACCGACTTGGAGCCGGCGTACTCGGGGAAGGGCTGCCACGGGAATGAGTCCCAGGTGCCGTGGGGGACATCGGCTGGGGAGGCAGAGCCCTTGCTGTTGGGGATGGAGGGAGGCATGGCTGAGGTGGTGATGATGATTGATGAAGTCTTAAGTAGAATGCAACAGATGGTTGGCCGCAGAGAGGTGAGATGGCCCAAGGCCTGATAAAGGTCCTGAGCAAGGCTCTTTTGTCAGTCTCCGCAAGTGCCCCTTCGCAAAGAAACCGCATATGGAAACCGCATATGGAAACCGCGTTCGACAAGTTCCATTGACTTGCATTGCAGCGTGGACTCAATTGGGGCGCAGCCTGCCTTCGCTAATCTTCCGCATTTGGCAACTCGCGCTAATGCGAGGAGGTTTCCCCTCCACCCACGCAAGCTTACCAGTCGCTTTTCTCTTTGACCTTCTCTTGGCAAGCTACCTGTATTTGGATAATCAGCGGCGCTCGCAGATTGCTGTTGTGTGACGAACGACGGCAGGTCGGAGTCCGAGAGTCGGCGCTTCGTGGTTGACTCACATCCAAAAACCAACCGCCTGTCTTCGAGACGAGCTCCTCAAGCGATTAGTGGTAGGAGAGCGTTTCAGTAGCTCACCAAAGCTGCTGACACACATGGGAGAGTTCATATCATAGCAAGCTTACGGCGAGTGATGCAAGGAGCGATGGTGCTTGGTTCACGGCGTGCTCTCGCTGGCGCTATGCTTCTTTCTCTTCGACCTCAGTTCGTTTGCTCCATACCACGTAACATGTATCAATAGGAATAAATTCATTCTTATTGTACCATTTAACTGTCAATCTACAATCTAAATACCGCTGAAACTCGGAAACCCACCCGCAATCTCTTTCCGCGTCCATTCTTGGTACTTATTCAGCCCACCAAAGTAGAATTTGGTGCTCGACTTCCGTCCTTGGACATTCGCTCCGAAAATCCAGCTCGCCGTCGTCTTGAACAGCGACCCCTCAACAAGCTTGTCGCACAGGTTGCTCCACTGCTGCTCGGCCTTAGCG
>JABSTB010000085.1:0-12680 GCA_013756995.1 Neonectria neomacrospora
TTGGCAGAAGCCATAGTAGTTAGTTGCTTGCTTATTGGATTGAAGGAAGAGATAGAGATGGAGAGGCAGAGGTAGAGATGGAGAGGCAGAGAAGGTAGAGATGGGATAGTATAGCAATAGGGAAAAGCCCTTCCCCTTTTTTTTTCTTTTCTTCTTTCTTCTTCTTTTCCTTCTACTCTCTCTCTCTCTCTCTCTCTCTCTCTCTCTCTCTCTCTCTCTCTCCCTCTCTCTCTCTCCCTCCCTCTCTCCCTCCCTCCTTCCTTCCTTCCTCTTTCCCCTTTCTCTTTCTCTTTCTCCTTCTTCCTTTCTTTTTCCTAGACCGATCCCTTTTTTCTCCTTTTTTTTCCCTATTTCCTGATTGGCTACAGAGCGGTCATCAAGTGCGTTCCGGTCATCAAGTGCGTCGGGCTCCACCGGCAGGCCCGTGCGCAAGGGCCACGGCCAATGGCAGGCCTAGAAACGGTCATCAAGTGCGTCGCCGACGCACTCGATGACCGCGGCCTAGCGGTTAGGTTCAAACCTATCTATCTTACCTAATCACCCTTGCTTCATCTGTATACATTATATATACCCCTGCATATCCCCTTGCCAATATCCCCTGATATCGACATTCCCTATCACGGATTCGCGTAATCCAACCTCTATCCTAATCCTTTACTTCCAACTGGCTGCAAATCTACTGCGGCAAACCGCACTGAAAACACACCGACATATCCTCAAACCTCTTCGCAAATAATCCATTCTCTATCACCTTGAACCCAGTCTGAATCGCATTCTACTCTAACCCCCCTTGCCTTAGACATGCCTCGAACTAGCGGTTGTTACTCCCTCCTTCATCTCTGCCTCCGGCAGCCATCTACATGTCAGCGGTTATTCCTCTCTCCTCCCTGCCTCCAGCGGTCACCCATACATCAGCGGTTGTTACCCTCTCCTCTATATCTGCCTCCAGCGGCCAACCATACGTCAGCGGTTGTTTCCCTCCCTCCTTCATCTCTGCCTCCGGCGGCCATCCATACATCAGCGGTTATTACTTCCTCTTACTCTCTCCTCTTTCTGCCTCTGGCGGCTAACTATACGTCAGCGGTTAGCGGTTAGTACTTTATCCTCCATCTATGCCTCCGGCGGCCATCTATACGTCAGCGGTTATTCCTCTCTCCTCTCGCTCTGCCTCCAGCGGCTAACCATACGTCAGCGGCTATCACTCCCTTCTCCCTCTGCCTCTAGTTACTGCTATCTACACGTCAGCGGTTACCATTCCCTCCTCCTTCCATACCTTCAGCGGGCTATCTATACGTTAGTGGTTATTACTCCCTCCTCCATCTATGTCTCCGGCGGCCATCCACACGTCAGCGGTTACTCCCTCTTTCATCTCTGCCTCCAGCGGCCATCTACACGTCAGCGGTTATTACTCCCTCCTCCCTCTACCTCTAGCAGCTTACCCTACATTAACAGTTATTACTCTCTCCTCTAGCAAAATGATCGGCTTCATGTTACATCCCTGGCCTTAGCTCCATCCTGGCCTGGTCCCGCCATCAGTCTCCCCGCCCCAGCGGAAGCCTCCCACCCTACAGCACAGTTATAACACACTCCAGCTCCAGCCTCCCATACTACCATAACACAGCTTAGTCATAAGTCATCATTACAGTCCGAAAAGTGGGCCCGGTCTTCCACACGCCGGAGTACAGCCCCACTCTTGCCGACACCGACCGCGCCGACACCAACTTCACTGCCGGCCCTACCCCACAATCGCTTCCCTTTCAACGGGTTACGGGCCTGTTCTATTCTGACCGGGTATGGGCTCTTTCTTGTCTAATCGGTTACCCTATCTAAACTGAGAACTAAGTACTACCTCCCTAATATACCTCCCACAGCACCGCCTCCCACAATGCCAGCGCATTCGTCCCGTTCATCCTGTGAAAGCGCCGGCTGCCTCCAAGCCATTAGTAATATATATCCTGATCCTCAGTACTAATACCAAACTGCTCCTGTGCCAGCCTCTTCACCCGCCAACTTTTCAGCGCCATAAGCACCACTGGCAACACCTTGTCTTTATATACACACTGGTCTTCACTTCCCTCGCCGCCTCCTTGCCGTGCCTCCTCACACCAGTCAAGCGGGAGCTTGCATGTAAAACAGCATGCGAGCGGCCCGAATGTCACCTTACGACGCACTTGCTCGTAGTCCTCGCCCGCGATCGAGTCGCACCAATGCTCCTTCTGCTCATGCCGCGGCTGATCCGGGATCTCGGCGAACCCTATACCTCGATAATGACGACGAACGTGACATACGGGGCATTCGTCCGCCACCTCATCTAGCCACCGGAGCAGCGTTCAGATTCGCATACCCTCTTCCTTCCCGAACGTCTCCCAAACTCGCGCCTTGTCCTGCGGGCTGCGTACTGCAATGACGCTGCTATCATTGTCACCGTCATTGTCACCGTCATTTTCACCGTCATTTTCACTGTCATTGTCATCAGCATCAGCATCGGCATCGCCCTCCTTGTCCCGGCCGCAATAGTCACACGGCACCGCCCCGACCACATCTCTGCACGTCTCACCTGCCTTGCCGTCCATGAACGCTGCAATCACGGTCCGTCGGCACCCCGGAGTCGACATGAACGCCTTCATCTGTGCCCAGTTGACCTCGTCCACGAAGCTGCTATGCAGATCTGCCCACGCCGGCCGCCCATCGTGCACGATGACGGACTGGACCACCTCGCCTGCTCGACGCCCACCTCGGCCGGTCTGCTGCACAAAGTCCACGAGCCCGTACGGCTGCTCCATGTATATCACTGCCACGATCCCGGCAATATCAATGCCCGTGCCGAGCCCCGTCGTCGCCACGATCCACCGGTGACTGTGCCCCTGACCCTCGGCCCACGCTGTCCGCACCCGCCGCCGGTCCTCCTCGCTCATGCCGCTGTAGTGGAAATCACACCCGATCTCTTCGGCCATTGCCTCGCACTGCTTCTGGGACTTGCAGTACACCACGCCCTTCTGATGACCCGTCATCCTGGACCCGAGCCGCCGCACCATCTCGACCGTGCGCTCCTCGACCGCCCCGCGCCTCGGCGCCACCTGATCGACCCGGTACTGGCAGTTCGCCTTTGTCATTCGGTCCCGTATCGTCCGCGTTGTCGCCCCCGGCACGAGCATCTCCTCACGGAACCAGTCCTCGAGCACGGACGGCAGCGTCGCCGTCAGCAACACTAACAGGCACCCATATCAATGCAAGCTCCGCAGCTTTGCCAGCTTTGCCCGGTAGCTCGCGTCTATGATGATGGTGTGGCACTCATCAATGAATATCCGCTGCAGCAAGCCTGCGGCTAGCAGCCCGTCCGCGTATGCCGTAAATTCCGCGCTCTGGACCACATCGGCGCTGACGACCACGAGCCGTGCAGCCCGCGGCAAGCTCTCACGCCCTGCGCTGATGGACGTCTTGAACTCGACGCAGTTAACTCCTACCTCTCTTGCTCGCGTTATCAAGTCCTCGATAAGCACCACAAACAGCACTATAACAATGCTCATGCCTATATTCTTCATAATGCCCGGCAGCATGAATAGTATGCTCTTCCCGGCCCCGGTCGGCAGCACGCTGATAACGTTCCGTCCTGCCTTGGCATCCAATATCGCATGCATGCTCTCGGCCTGCTTCTCGGATCGCCATGTAGCCCCTGAACCCAATAGCCGGCCGAGCTCCTCGATCACCACGTCCACTTTCACGGCATCTGACGCTGTCTCGGGCTCGAGTTGTATATCTTCTCCCCCCGTGCCCCCTATTGTCGTCAAGTCCAACCTGGCCCTTTTACTATGCCGCTGCTGCTGCTGACCCTGGTGCTGCTGACCTTACTGCTGCTGCTACTCTTGCCCCTATACCTCGTTGTCATTATCGGCCGCGGGGCCTGCCTTTCGCTTCGTGCCAGCTACCTTCGTGGCGCTACCACTGCCGCTGCCGCCGCTACTACTGTCCCCTTAACCTTTACCCCCATCACCGCCATCGCCCTCTAGAAACTGATGCTACAGCCTGCTGATCTCCCGGAATGTCCTGATCATCTCCAGCTGCAGTCGCCCCAGCAGTCCGATGTGCACGGCATAGTGCTGCAGCGCCACCCTGGTCCCGTACGTGGCCTGCAAATCCTACACAATGTTCTAGCTGCCGCCGCAGTCCACCGGCTCGCCCGTCATCGGGTCTACCTCGATGTCGTCGTACCCGTCGCCGTCGTCCTGCTGCATGTGCGCCTCGGCCTGGTTCATCGCGAGCCCCCGGATCTTTCGCCCCATCTCGATCACCAATGGCCTATACCGCCCCACCCCGAGCCATACCCCCGTGCCGGCCTGCATAAACCGGCCCATCACGGCGCTGAGCCGGTCCGTGCCCCACACCCACGAGTTGCCGTTGCGCCACATAAACTCCAGCTGGTCTCCGCGCGGCTCCGCGAGCTTGCCCTCGCGCCGCAGCATGCGCTCGGCCGGCAGCAGCCATGCGATGTACGCGACCACCATGCGGCCGATGCGGTCGGGCAAGAACCGTGCCACCTTGCGGCCGTTGTCGCGGATGACCTTCATCTTGTCGCGGTCCGTCACGATCATCACCTGCCTGTCTATCACGAACACGTTGCGTATGAGCTGCCACGAGTCGCAGTGCCGCAGCGTCATCACCTCCGGCCCGCGCCCGGGCTGGCCCGCCCACGTATGCACGAGCACAACGAGCGCCTCGCGGAACCGACGCAGCTCCCGCAGCCAACGCCGGAGCGCCGGCCGCTTCCACCGGCCCCGAGCCGCATCCCACACCGACTTCTCCATCAGCCCCATCACCTTGCCGGGCCCGGGCTCGAGCCATTCGTTCTTGACGTTCGTCGCAAACGACTGGCCCGCCCCGAGCCGGAGCAAGTCATCTGTGATGCGGCCCATGTTGGACTTCAGCTCCTCGTCGACAACCTTAGCCCGTGCCCCTCCCATCATGCCATCTAGCAGCTCCTCGGCCTCAGTGACTGCATCACGGACCGTCTTAGTGAATTTTTTAATCTCAATGCGCTCGCCATCCTGGAACAATGCCTCTCTGTCGTCGGCCCACTGGATAGATAGCTGGCCGCCCATCTTAAGCCGCCATCCCTTCCCGTACGCCATCCAGCCGATGATGGTGCTCATAACTGTGTGTGTGCCGATGCACATCCATGTGGCATGCTCTTTCTGGAACGCAAGCACAGCGTCGACGTCGACCTCCTCCATCTCCTGCGGCTCGCTCTCGAACACTGACTCGACGAAAAAGAGCTGAGCCCACCACAGTATTGCGGCGAGCATCCCTGTGTACAAGTGCGGCTCGTTGAAGCCGAGCGGTCGCTGCCGTATGCCCATGGCAGCGCAAAAGCATAGCAGCGGGCTCGCATATACGTTGCCTCCAACCCGCTGTTTAATGGAAGCCACCATGAACAAAAACACGGCCCGGTCAAGCGGGGCCTCGGTGCTATCGGGAAGCTGTTGGCGAATCCGTCGGGCAGTACCCCCATCCTCGTCCCCGGCCCCGGCCCTATCCCCGTCTCCGTCCTCGCCATTGCCCTCCTCCTCCTGCTCATCGTCTTCGTCTTCGTCGTCATCCTCAGTATCATCGTCGTCGCCGTCATCGTTATCACTCCTGCTGCCGTCTTTGTCATGAGCCCCCGGGTTCCTGTTTATATGACGCCGCCGTGTATGGCCGCGACCGCTGCCGCCGCTGCTACTGTAAAACCCGCTGTCTTGAGTGCTCGGCACCGCCTCTCTACTGCCTAGCTCATATGCTACATCCTGTAGCAAGCTCCATTGCTCGTCTATGAAGCGAATTGCCCACTGCTTGAAAGCCTCATCGCGCCCGAGCCAGTACGCCCGTAAGCAGAAGCCCAAGTAGCGCTGTCCAACGCTGCGGTACTTAGCCATCGACGACTCCTTGCCCTTAAGCCCGAACGGCACCCCTTGCGGGTTGACGGCCGAAATGCTTGCGAGCCACTGCAGCGTTTCCGTCGGCACGCTGTCAAGTCGCCAGCTGCAACGCTCAACCTCTCGGTCAAAGCTCTCGCCAAGCCGCAGCAGCAGCTGTTGCTCTCGGGCTGCGGCCTCGTCCTGCTGCTGCTGCCTCCTTTGCCACTGCTGTCCGGTTGCTTCCTTTGCCTTTACCCACTCGGCGGCCTTGAATATGCTGAGCTTGTCCCGCGACCTAAAGTGCCGTACCCATCTGAGCTGCTTTACCTACGATGAGTCGCGATCTAACCCCTCTTCGATGTCGCCTTTCCGGAGCCGCTCTGCGTCATCTTTACTGAATGTTTCGACGTACTTGGCAATTATGCGTTGCATAGCACTCTCTCCCCGGCCCAGCGTGGCCGCTGCCTCCTATATATGTGTTAGACTCCCCATATTCCCGTCCTTGACGATCTAGTACTGCGCATACCTACTGCGCAGCCATAACTGGAGCTTCACCTCAGTCCAGCCCAGTCCGTTAGCTCTCTCCTGACGATGTCTAGCCTCTCGCCGGTGCTGAGCTATCTTCTTCTGTGCTGTAGTCAAGTATCGGCATTATGTGCAGCTGTAGCCGCTCAACACCTGGAGTGCGTCGATGGGCTCTGTGCTGTCGTTAGGCGTTGCTATTTGCAGTGGATCATTCAGCTCCTCTCTTGTCCTGAAATAGTTGACGATGTCGCCTAGCGCCTGCCCTGTGAGCTGGTGTTGATTGCGAAAATGCCACTTGATGCTGGCTCGCGGTCAGATGCCAGCGTAGTATAGCTTGCAAACTAAAACCTAATGCTCCTCGTTGAGCTATACGTAGTCTTCCATAGTAGCCTATTCGCCCTTGCTGTGTTCCTTAGTGTTCCTTGGTTAAGATATATAACTATCCTCATCTACTTACTTAGTTTTATTAGTTTCTAAGTTCCTACCTCTTCTCCTCTTTACTATCCTCCCTCTTCTCTTCTCCTCTTTACCCCTTTTCCCTACTTATATTAGCTAATTCTATATTACTTTTCTTTTCTTTTCTAGCTTTCTTTTCTTTTTTATACTATAGCTAAAACAGCACTATAGTATTATTCCCTACCTAGTTCAATTCCACTATATGCTTATATTCCCTAGCGCTAATGTTCCTGGGATAGTACTGGGCAGTAGTAAACCTAAGTCTCCACAAAAGAGAAACCATAGCACCAATCACATATGGAACCCAGCATCAAAAGCCACTCTGCATAACGCTCAGGCCACCAGCGCATTTTGTATGATAAACCCAAGGGGAATTCTGGCATAGAGTCCGCCGAATAGTAGCCAGGGGGCCTAGGAAGGAAAGTAGTTTAATTATTAGCAGCGGAAACTAGAGTCCACTTAGCTTAGCTTAGTTCTATATTATATAAAGGAGCTTGTTAATCACCGCCGATATAAGATATTATTCACTAGGAGTTATATTGCAGTACCTAATCTGTAGGTAGGTATATACCTCCTCAGATATATAGGCGAAATGACATCTCTTATATACTATAATTTAGTATTTTGGCATGTGAATAAACAGTTCTATAGTAAAGTATTAAGAAAAGAATAGCTATCTTATATAGAGTATTTTACATATGAGATTACACTTACATCACTAGAATACTAGTTAATGCAGGTTACTACTATATTCCTTATATAATATATATATTGCTTTTAGTAATTATAGAATCCCCTCACTATGATTTCAGTTAGTATAGAAGCCCTATAAACTGTAGGTTAAATTTATGAAAATATAGGACTGCCGTACCTATATCGTGCCGCTGTAAAGAGTGCTATGCTATGAGGATGAGCTGAGTGAGGGATAGCCTCTCGAAATCGCAGTCTGATAGCCCTGGCAGTGGAGCTTTAAGGAACCATTTTACAGCTAGCTAACTAGAGGGGTCCTCAGTTCATCTCCACTATACACGTAGATGACATGGAAAGTCCGCGTATCTTATGTAATACGCGTTATGTGGTTAGGAGAGTTTTCATTAGATGGGAGTAAATCAAATCTACGTCGAGAATTTAAATCAAGTCTACCCCCTGTGATGTGGGGCGATAAAATCAAGTCTACTGCAGTTGATGAGAGCATTCAATACTAGGCTTCGAATTCCTTCTCGAGCAGCTCGAACGCTTCAAGGATATCGCAAAGGACTTCCCTGATCCTGAACACTTCAGGATGAACATCAATTTGGGCTGGCAGAAGTTGAATGAGTACTACGAGATATTGAGCGAAACGCCCATCTACTACACTGGCCTGGCGCTCCATCCGGCATACCGATGGAAATGGTTTAAACGCAACTGGACTGACCGCTCTGAGTGAATTGACGAGGCGAAAAACATGGTTCACGATGTCTGGCGTTTTGAGTATCGGGAGACTGCATTGTCTGGAGAGGAGCCATCAGCCGTTGAGCCAGTCCCCAAGCAGCGGAAGACTTCGGACAATCCGTTCCAGGAATACCTTAAACGATACCGCTACACAGCGCCAGAAGCAGGTCACGATGGCCTCACGTCAGGCGAAGACGAATATCTCCATTGGATTACGCACTGCGAAAGTGGCGATGGCTCCATCGACGATCCTCTCGCTTAGTGGCACGAGAAGCGATTCAAGTATCCAAACTTATCGCGAATGGCGCTTGATTTTCTCACGATACAACCAATGTCTGCTGAGTGTGAGCGTCTTTTCTCAGCAGCGGGTCGGATGGTGAACCCTCTGCGCCACCAACTTGAAGCCTAGATTATCGGGATGTGCCAGGTATTGCGTTCATGGCTGAGGGCGGGTATTATTCATGAATTAGATCCCTTCTTTATCTCGGTAGACGAAGAAAAAGTCGACCTCGAATTGGCTCAGATGTCAAATCAACAGCTTGAAGGATGGGCAACAAAGTGGCTCACTCAAGTGGTGGGCGTCCAAGACGAGATGGAAGCCAGTTGGAGATAGCTCTCACTCGGAAGTTGGAATAAGGGACGTACGTGGGCAAGGGCTTCGGGAATAGCTTCACCATCATGGCATCAATAGAGGCACTTGCCAATCCACCCAATCCACCCAACCCACGATAGCTTCCAGTGGATTGAGTGGAGTGGCTTTCAACCCTGGCAGCAACTCAGCCATCCTCATCTTACCCATCGCTCCAAGCAGTAATCGCCGAAGCATCATGCCGGCGAATGTTGGTTGACCCCTGCCGCGAATATTACTGAGGACTTTTGTGCTGAGCTGTCAGTGGTGATATTGGTGTATATGCCGCATCGCTCTGTGAAGGCGCAGCAGCGGCTCGTGCCGAATTGCCGGTCAAAGCGCTGTGTCGAAAGATTTGCCGCATCAACCGGCAACCGTATTCCGAAATAGAGTTTAGAATCGCCACGTAGGTACAGGCGGCGCTTAACAAAAGATTCCAAATAGGTCAAAGTTTGGGGGATTTCGCTTCTCCCGGTAGACCGCGGAAATAGCGTGCTTTATTATAGGCTTGTTTACCGCCATGGTAATGGTAGACGTGGGCGCTTAGTTACTGATTGATCTATATAAGAAACCTGAGTGTTTGTAAGTTGGAAAGAATAAATAGCGGACTCAAACCTACAAAAGTAGTTGATGTATGAGCTAATAATGATCACATGCGACTCGCACATTATTCCGTGCGATCCGGTCTCCCGCATGAAACCCTTGTATATATACCTGAGCTGACGACCAACAACCAACTCTACCAACTTTCCTCATCCTTCCAACGTCCCAAATTTGTCGGCCAAAATTACGAACGCGCGAGAGTTCCGAGCAACGAGTAAAGCCTTAATCGCGAAGACCTCCAGATATAAAAGACACGCTTTATCCGCTCAGTGGATAAATTCCTCATCAGCTCTTCACCTCGTGTGCCTCTTTCTACTCTCTTCACTTCAATCTTGACTATGGGAGATACTAAGCTCATATTGCTTGTATTGCTCCTAGATCTTGGCGCCATTGTTATTCGCATATCATCAGGAAGATGGTTAACCCAAGCAAAGCTCTCGCTGCTTGCCTCGCATTTGGCCTTGTTGACCCGAGTGCTGCAATATACGACAAGCCAGGTCAGCGCGTAGGCTACAACCCACTTGTCACTGAGTGGAATGGCCCAGATTCCAACCTCACGGCTACTTTCGATCTTGTCGATGCCAGCTATGTGTCGGTCTTTGAGAAACGTCGTCAAATTGACGTGACGGCGTGGGCTACGGTCGTCTTAGCTGGAGGTACCACCATCCTTGCTGCTGAGGCAGGTCTCAACATCTACAAGGAGATCTCCGACATCATTAAGAGCAAGTCAAACCATAACTCTTGCTCTATGACCACCGGCACGGACTCGAACGGACACATGGTTGAGGGCTATGCGTACTTGGCCACTACCAGTGGCCATGATTGCAAGACTACCGCCGAGACAAAGACTATTCTGGCCGCAGTCAAGGATTGCGCCAACTTTCAGCATAGACATGGTGCCATCAGTGGCTGTTGCAAGTTGTCTCACGGGGGAACTTGGACAGGCCATCTGCGTCTCACTTCTCAGCCATCCAAGTATCCAGCACATGCAGTCAATTGTTGAGGAGCGATTAGGTTATGTTGATGTGGCGAGAGATGATTTCGTCTGGTTTACTTTCATTATGTATGCTTGTGGTCTGTGCTATGGAGGGTTGCTTGCAGATCATGCTCATATCAGGTCATTCATTTGATAGCTTCCGAGGCACTTAACCTGCCTCTACTACACTCCTTTATACTTTGTTTTATATTAGGTCGATAGTGTCGCTCAAGTCTTTAAATCAAATATGGATTGCGAAATATCGTGTACAGGGTCCCACTCGCTTCAATTTCCAGTGTACTCTGTAGTAAAGCGAGATTCGGCCTGTTCCGAATACGGCTTCGGGCCGTGCTCTCCCTGTAAATCTCTGGGTTCATAGCTTAGCATCATGTGACAACCAGCAACCAACATGAAAACCAACAGATACCGCCTGTTCGAGTTAAGTTTAAGTAATGTCAAGGGACAAAAGGGAACCAATCTTCAAATTATTTTGTTGCGATTGGTCGCGCTGAGTTCCACTTCCAATATTAACCCAAAAAGAAATACAGAAGCAGTATAGTTGGGGCTAATTTAAAGAGATGGCCGCCTAACAACAATTCCTCTCTTGCTTTTGTCGGGCAAGATGAAGATTAACGCTATTATTATCCTGGTGCAAGCTTCAACTGCAGCAGCATCTATCTTCGATACCTTATTCCCTACCGAGAAACCAACCGTCACCAGCAACCCTCGAGAATGTTTATTCTCAGATTTTGAGCCTTACTGGTCAGGGCTCACTCCAACCGGGAAGCTTTCCACCGCACTTTTGTCCTACGGCGATGCTCTACAAGAAGACTGCAAATGGGATTGTCTTGATATAGTTGGCGTTCTCACGTGCACCTATCCCGCTCTTGCAGACTGGTGCGCCTTCAGTGACGCTGTGCCAACGACGCCTCTCCCTGCACGGTCTTCCTTGGGAAGCTCTACTTCGTCGTGGTGGGCAAAGAATAAGGAGGACATCGTTAGCAATGCGCATATGTGTCCCAAGAGATGGTTCAAACCAGATGGTCGGTATACCTTATGCGTACATACGGTTGAACAACACCATTACTTTTGGGGCTTGTCACAACTTGGCGAAGGGACATGTCGAGGCAATTCCAACAAAGCAGGTCAAGGTTGCAGAGACACCACGACCAAGTGCAACAAGTGGCCAGGGAGCGACAACGACTCGACCACAAGCGACGAAGACAGGACCAGTCATATAGAGTAAGACCAAAAGTACGACACGAGCTTTACGCGCTGAATCATGGACTCTTGTTGGACCAATGCTGGTAGCGCTGATACTGGGCGTCTCTATTTAGATGTCTAAGAGGATGCATGTGGATGTATTACTCATTACACAATTTTCATGTTTCTCACAAGATTGTTTTCTCAAGAATCTTTCGTATTGTTCATTAGTCCAATTCTTGTTTGGGTAGTTTCCGACAGTTGTTGGTCCGCGTTTAACGGGTCATCAAGATATTCTAGCAGGGGTTCGCCAGGCAGCATCGCGCCATTCCCACCAAATAGCTAATCAGTGAGTAGGTTCAGTATATCTACTGTGTCTGTTGGCTCTGTACCTATAACATGGCAAGTCGCCCGTTCTCTACTCCGTAGAAATTATCCATTCCTCTTACCTACCAATAACCTTCATCACAATGGACACTCAACCGCCCTCTACCGACTGCGAGAGCGGTCTTTCTCATCTCCCCACAGAAATTATTTTGAGATTGTGAGAGAGTTAGTCGTCGTTCAAGTTCCTGGACATAGTTATTATGAGTATGTGCTCTAAGTAAAAACTTGATATTTTGTTGGCGAGACGCACACTTCAGTGTAAAGACACCACCCAGGAAAATGCTGTCTTAGCAAAGTCAGATTGAGAGAGAAGAAACAGCGATTGCGAAGGCCCAAGAGAAGGTAGGAAAATAATTTCAAGACCCCAGCGATGATCAGAGGAAGGAGAATTCAGCAGTAGTTAAAGGTAGTTATAAATGTCAAAATTGGCTGCGGCAGCAGCCAATATTATAGTAATAAGTAAGACAGTAAAAGGACAGCCTAAAATAAGTAATAAAATTTTATCTAGAAAAAAGAGATGGTCCTGCCAGTAAGTGGCCGTCTCAGTCTCTTAAGTAGGTACGGCCAATTAGAGCCGCCC